>CM066327.1:56946294-56971294 GCA_033807775.1 Saussurea involucrata
CCTCAAGAAGAACCCTAAAATCTCCCTCTCTTCTTCATCTTCTACACTCAAACTAAACCCCCTTTCCACCATTGTTGAAGATATGGAAGCTTGGAGCTTTTGTGGAGACTAGGAGCTTTTATTTGGAGGATTCAAGTGGTGAAGGTAATCTCTCCCTACCCAAAAGTTAGATTGTTGTTGTTTTCAGATTCTCTTCCAAATTTGGGGTATTTTGGGTGATTTTGGTGATGTTTGGTTAAGATAATCTTCTATTCTCTTCACCTATGAAATTAGGGTTTTGGTATAAGTTGTGATCTTAAAGTAAAATGGTTGGAGAATGATTCTTCATGTTTGGATGTGAATATTTATGGTTGGAAAATTATGGATCTAGGTTTTTGGAGGATTTGACTTGAAGATGCAAGTTTCTTCAAAGAAGCTTACGTTTGGGGAAAATCTAGATTTAGCCTAAATCTAGCAAGGTGAGTTCAAGTTGCTTTGTAAAAACTTTGTACATGCCAAAATGTTATTTTTCCAAGTACTTATGTGTTTTACATGAAAATTATCAATGATGAGTTATTTGGTGGGTTTTAACCTTTGAAATATTTATTGTGGTAAATATTGTAAAACACTTACATTTGGAATTTTTGGGAAAATGTGGTAGATAAATCATACATGAAAATGGGTTGTTGATTTATGTTATAAATGAAGTCTATTTGTTATGAAAATGCATTTTCATGTATATTTGGAAACATGCATTTGGTACATTATGGGACAATTTGGAAATGTACGGTGTGAGTTCTTTGGAAAAGAGGGTTGTCCCAACCGAAGGTTCTATTTCGGGTTTTCATGGATTTGAAATATTATTGGCAAAAGTGTGTGTTGCTACGTTTAATCTCATGTTATGACTTTTCATGAATTATCTTTTTGAGTCAGTTGAGCTTATAGCTCGGTATTGGATTTTATTAAGTCTTGGGGACATTTGTCCAGTTTTGATAGCTCAAAGTCGAGTTTTGATCATGATTTACGTTATTGGGAATTGCATGTTTTGAATGCACTTGTTTATTCATTTGGGGTCGTGTAATGTTTTAGACGTTGTTAGCTATGGATCCATGGGCATTTGAGTTTCCCAAGTCTCGCGGGCAAGAGATCGGGATTGATTGAGCTCAGTTTACGAGACGGTAATTTCTCTTTTGTAGCACGGAATAGGCATCGGGTTCCATGATAAGTAAGGCGTGGGCTTACATGGCCGGGCGTCGTCTCATGGGCAGTAAGGTGTAATTCCATATGTGCTTGGCACGAGATAGGCATCGCGTTCCATGATAAGTAAGGCATGAACCTATATGGTCGGGCGTCGTCTCATGGGCAGTAAGGTGTAATCCCAAAGGTGCTGTTGTGGATTTGGAGTGACCCAATGTATAGACCTAGAATGGTTGAAGTTGGGGGCTCCCTAGTCTCGCGGGCAATAGATCTGGAGTGATTGAGCTCAGCTTACGAGAGTAATCCACGTGTGTGTTTTATGCATAGTAGGTGACCCACTGTTGTGTTCCGTCACGTGCAATGTATACGGGCCTCCCCCGTCACCGAAAGGTGTTGTTTTGGGTATTTGTGTTTATCCATGTTTTCGGTGACGTATCATATTTATATGAATTGTTTCCCACGTTATATGAGTTATGGGTTATGCTTCACCCATGTTTGAGATGTTTGGAATAATGGTGATTTATTTATGAATTCAATCGTTTTGAGAATCAAACGCTATCTCACCTTTCACGTTGGTTTTGGGAATGTGTCCATTTTGGAAAGCATGTTATATTAAAGTTTTCAGCATGGGATTTGTGTGAGTTGGAAAATGGGCGATTTGCATTTAAAGTAAATTCTTTTGAACTCATGACTAAAATTACATCCCTCTCGATTTATGAATTTATATGGTCATGATAAAACTCTTGAACTCACTAGGCGTTAGCCTATCCCTTTTTATTTGTCGGCATGTGCAACAGGCTCAGGTTGGGAGTAGCTTTAGCTACACTGTGAAGTGGCGAGTACTAGTAGAGTACACGAGAGGTGACTTTGAGTAGTGAAGCCTTTCGTATTTATTTGGGATTAGCAACTTGTGTTGTGTTGAGTAACGCCCGTTTTAAGTTATTAAGTGTGGAAATTATGATGTTTAAATTCCGAGGTATTTTCAGGGATGATCTGTAGAAATAGTTTTATTCTTGTTTGGTTATTTTATTAAAATTAAAGTTAGTTGCTCGTTCCAATTTTGAGGGTGTTACATTGTCCCAGGTCGGCCCTAAGGTACTGGACTTCAAACCACTCGCTAATGAGGTACGTCTCTCTACTCTTTTACCTCTTCTCCGCCCCTCTACTTCTTCTACTTCTGCGGCTACCTCCTCGGCAGCGGTCGTCCCAACCGCTGGTACCCAGGCCGCACTAACCACTCCATCTCGAAAGAGAAAACAATCTGAAACCCCACTTGGCATCCATAAGACCAAGAAGATCTCCAAGGAGCAACCCCCTAAGCCTTCCCAGGCTGAAGACGCAGCGTCTGTCTCTCTACAGACGACACTGGATGGTTTCGTGGCACGCTCCGCCACATCTGCTGAACCAACCTCTTCAATACCCACTTCAGTGCCTCAAGACATTGAAGTTATCTTGGATCAGGACCCCCCCTTCCTCAGTACCTCAAAGTACTGTTGAAATATTCTTCAGCGGATCCAACGCTGAATCCGTTGCCCCATCCTTCTTCACAACCTTCTCTCTCCCATCTCAGTCTTTGGTCACTCCACCTCTATTTCCCACTCTCTCTGCAACAAATGTCATCCATTTGGAAGACACTCATGCCACTGAACTACAAGGCATCGCACGCTGGAAGATGACATGGAAGACGCATCCGGCTATCGTGACTTCCACACGTTTTCCAACCCGCCTCCAGGTACCCTAAACACTCCTCTCTCTGAACCCCCAACTTCTGATCTTTCCTTTGTTCATAAGTTTTTCTTTGTTACAGGTCCTAATTTGGGCACCATCAACAACTCCATCACGGACTTGTCGAAAAAGGTGGATTCTCTCACCACCACTCTCTCCACAAACTCCTCAGCGGTTATAGACGCTGGGGAAGCTTTAAAGAAACTCACCACTGAGGTGAAAGAGAATGCCTCCAGCGCTGACTTGCAAAAGCTGGAAGGTGGCTTCTCCACTTTTGCTACAGCTCTCACCAACAACTCCTCCTCCCTCAACACCTTGAACGCCACCAACGACAACCTCTCCAACAACTTCACCACCCTGTCCAGCGAAGTCACATCGCTGAAGACAGTGGTTGGCAACCTTCAGGGAGAGGTGTCATCTCTGAAGACGGAGGTGGACACCCTTAACCAATCAGTGGGTACTTCCAATAATCTACTCCAACAGATCTTGGAGCGCCTGAATACTCCAACCGTTCCACTTTCCCACTTTTCTCAGGATGACCGGGAAAAGCTAGAAAAGGTGGTAGAACACGTTCAGAAGACCAACCTTGCTATGTCTGGCCTTGAAGACAGACTAACAGCGGTTGAACGCCGTTTAGGTTCCCCTGGCCAAGAAGACAGGGAGCCTAGACACTCTATTGTTGTTGCTGCTATTGTTTCCTCCCCTCTTCAACATGTGGAAGAGGGGGAGAAGACTCAAGAAGACCTTCCCCATGTTTCTGAGAGGGGGGGTATTATTACTGAAAAACCTCAGGGAGATGAAAACCCTGAGGAAACCGAATTCTCCCTACATGCAAATTCTGAGGGGGAGAATGTCGAAGAACATGCTGAATCTCCAGTGCATGTTGAATCCGAAGACTGTGCTGAGTCTGAGGAAGAAGAAGAATAAGACGAAGAAGACCTGGATCTTAAGGAGGACGAACCTTCATCATCACCCAAAGATGATGATGACGATGATGATGATGTTGACTTCTCCTTCCAGCCCAAGACCAAGAAAATCCCAGCTCTAAAAGGGGTAGTTATCAACGAATCAGGGGAGGGGACCACCAGAACCAAACCTTCAGCTACTGAAGCTGACAAAGGCAAAAACAAAGGCCTTGCAACGGACAACTTGGCTATTCTATTCAGCAAGCCACTTTGTCAGGTAACTTATTTATTCTTCTTTTACACTGCATCCCTCCTCTATCCCTTCTCAACCTCAATTCTACTCTCCATAAAGCCTCTATACACTTAACCTCGTTCTTTTTCTATCTCTTCTACCATGATCTAATATTTTGATCATTTGTTTCAGCTAGTCCTCTCCCCTGCTTGAGGGTCAAGCTGAAGCTCCTCCTGCTACAACTCCAATAATCCCAGCCCCGAGTGCTGATGAGTTACAAATAATCCCAGTCTCCTTCGCTGAGACTGATGAAGTTGAAGAAGAAGAAGAAGAACTACTCTCTCACAAGAAAAGACCTTCCTTGGTTCCTCAAAAGCCAAGTGAAGAAGAACTGAAAAAGAGAGCAGCTATGATTCAAAAGCTTGAGGATCAGCGCATCGTTCCTTGTCATCTCAACATCTTATCAAAAAGGGAAATCGTTGAATCCCTCAGAGCTGAGAAACTCCTGGCTGAACGAAAGAAGGCTGAAGAAAAAGATAAAGATTATACCTTAGAACTTGCTCAGCGTTCAGTTAATGATCCATAACTGAAAAAGTTTCCTGTTGCTGTTCAAAAGAAACTGATAAAGGACGCACAGAAGATCAACCAGGAAAAGACCAAAGTCAGTGACACCACACTGGACTGGTGTAAGAAGATGTGCCACCACAGAAGTCATGGATCAAGGATAAGCGCTGTAAACATAAAAGGGAGATATGCTACAAAATTTGCTAAAAAGGTACCAATTGTCCATGTCCAAGTAGTCAGAGAAAACGGCTATTTCATAACTTGCTACATGTCAGACCTGGATAAATTCGGTTTCCCTGAATGGTTGGAAATGAGAATCGCAATTCAGTGATCCCGCTCAACTTTCAAGACCTATGTTGAAAAAGCCATAAACAGGCTGATCGACTTGGTAACCTCAGCGGTTGATATTCCCCCTCCACCAATTCAGAAGAAACGAGTTGCTCCAAAGAAGAAGAAGATTCCTTCCTCTCCAGACCCGACAATAAGATACGAGACAGGGATTGATTTCTCTCGTGAAGCACTTCTTGGCCCCAATCCTGACCTCTCCGGACTCGACATATCTCTACATCCCGCTGAAGACTTCGTCCCTGGTAAGGTTATCAGCGAACCTTATGGTATTTTCTTCTATGACTTCACTGGTCGCAAATGCTTTCAACACATCTCTGAGTTATACAAAACTCCAATCGAACAACTCAGAGATTTACTCTACTGGTGCGAATACATACGCAGCCTACTTGGATCACTCCTAAAAACCCACATCTACCGCGAAGCTAAGAAAAGACGGGAACAGGGAGTCATAGTCCCTGATTGGATGATTCCAGAGACTGATACTCTTGATGAACTAGTAACAACAGAGGAGTGGGCAGAATGGGGGCGAACTGTGGCCGATTATCCATTCACGACTGAGGAGCAAGATCAATGGAACGCTGCATGGGAGCAATACTACCTCGACCATCGCTTGAATGAACCACCAAGGTATCAATCTAACCAGTCGGAGGATCTTCCAGGAACTCAACAAATGCCCCTAGAGTGAAAGAGTCCATTGATGACGTGAACGCCCAGATCGAAAACATAAAACATATGTGGAACCAGAACAGGTCGATTATTCAAGAGAATGAGGAGTGTCTAGAGGAGAAGAAAGAAGATGCGGCACAAAGGAAACGGGAGCTTTGGGATGTGCAATGACAGATTCACGAAGTAGAAGAGGAAATAACAGAACTCAAAGAAGCCTACACGGGAATGGAGGAGGTGATCGGTGAAAAGGTTTCTTGGATCATCAAAATGCAGAATATCTACCCGTAGTAGTAGATTTCCTCAACTGTATCTGTTTTCATGCTTTCTGTTGATCCAAACCCTCAGTGATTTGATAATGACCATGAGAAACACTTAGTGAAAATTGTAAGTAGACAATATGTATTAGAGTTTCACTATCGCTGATAAATACTAAGTCTCTTTAGTACCACTGATAGGAAACTCATGTTCTTTAATTTATGCATTCAGCGAACACTGTTCATCAGTGAGCCCTGAGCCTGTTCAGTCTCACTGATGATCGCTGATAACTTATGTTGTTTACTTATAATCCCTGAAGACAAGATTCACGTCAACTATGTTCTACGCTGAAGTCGAAGATCAAGCCAAATAACCAGCGACTAAGTCTACTAATGAACTGATGCGGATATCAGCGAAGCCAAGACTTGTCCACTCAACGTGAAGTTTCAAGTAGAAGACTTCAGCGAACGCTGAACTTTATCATTCGCTGATAAAGAATCATTCAGAGAACGCTGATCATGAAGCCTCCTCTACAAGCAACTTTTGTCTTATCCCCTTGCACGCCTCCGTACGATTTTTGTCATAACGGACATCCCTTTTGTCCAGAATCGTACAACCAAATCTGACTCTACACTGTTCATCATGCGGCCACTAGGTTGTCTACTGAAGTCAAACCATGCAACCAACCAGAGGTTTCCACGTGTAAAGGTGTACTGACATGCATTAAATGCATGCAGTATATAAAGGAAACCCTACTTCATTCTTGAAGAGCTCGGCCATTCCTTATCTTGCTGAATCTGTGTGTTAGAATACTTGTCTTAAGTGTTCTTATTTCTTTCTCTCTATTTCTAGTGCAAGAAATCTTAGTGTTCTCATAGTTTGTTTAGATTAGGTTTATTCATTAATCTTGTTCCGCAACAAACTGTAAATTGTTTGATATATATCAATAAACAATTTAGAAAGATAAAAATTGTGTGTTTGTATTCAACCCCCCTTCTACAAACTTGTATAACCCCTTTGGGACCAACACTTTCTGAGTATCAATAAAATGCAACTTTAATGTTTACTTTATTTTACACACAAGAACACTTAACAAACACAATAAAGTAGATTAAATCAACAATGAACTTAAAAACAGTTACTTGAAACATAATTGAACATAACAACCATTAATTGAGACTTCAAGTAGGTTTACTCGTTCAAATCAATGTTTAGATCAAAAGTATGATGTCTAGAACTTCACTAATTGGTCTCCTAAGTCGCTTCTGGTTGAGTTTGGCGGCTACCAGATGCTCTTTGACGTTAGTGGCTACCAGACGCTCCTTGACTTCCTCGATTCACTGGAAAATCATTATGACAGTTTGACCGATTATGTCCGCTTTGTTTACACCGAGAACATCTTCTTGGTGTCGGATCCTCGCGACGGGATGGGATACGATTGTGGTTGCTCGGTCTACCAACGGACCTCTGAGTATGTTGCTCTGAAGTTAGCCGCCGTGAAGTAACCAAGCGCCAGGTGGGTGACATCTGTACACCGGAGATGTCTTGCAACGGCGATTGCATGACTGCAAGGTAAACCGGAGATCTGCCACTTCATAAAAGTGAAACTACGATTATTGTAAGCCACCTTGGCGTCCCTACTCATGTCGCAAACTTCGTATAAACCATGAGAAATTTCATGGACAGTAAACCTCGCCGACTTCATCTGTCTCCTTTTAACTATTTTCATTGCGTATGGGGTGAGAACATCTACCCATTTAGCTGCAGAAAAACAAATAGTCAAAGATATGAAAATTGTTTGATTTATTTGTAACAAAACTAGATTCTATGTAGGTTGATATACGTATATATGATAACCTGCTTTGTTCTGACGCTTTGCATACCAGTCTTGTTGCATTGATCGAAACTAATCCATGAGGGACACAATAGGTAACCTCCGAGCGTAACGGGACAGTGCATTGACAGACTTGGCACTGTTTGAAGTCATTATGTTGTAACGAATTCTAGGAAAATGGGCCCTAGACCATCTTTCCGGCGTAACCGTCCAAAACTTGGACTCCCACAGGTACAGCGCCTCGTAGAGCCGCCATTCTAACTTTGAAATCATGCACCGTGTACGCTTTACAGACCTTCCAAAACATAGTCTTCCTATAGTCGATCCTATTATCCCTAGTTTTCATGTTCGTCATGAGATGGCGGCAACATAGCACATGATGGGCACTAGGGGTGTACGCGGGTTGGGTTAGGCGGTTTTTGACAATTTTACAACCCAACCCAATTATGGCGGCTTGAAAAATCTCAACCCAACCCATTCAAAAGTATAATCCAACCCAACCCAACCCTTGCGGGTTCTGGCGGGTTGGGCGGGTTGAGTGGTTTGATAGTGTACATAAAGTTCACGATTGAAATACGACAAATAAAACTAAAAATATACCCAACAAAGTTATTAGTTATTACAATCATCTAAGTATATTAAATTCTTAAGTCTTAACCATCAAAAGTGTAAATTGTAGCATCCAATTTAAATCCTCAATCAAGTAGGATCGTCTCCGACTCCAATGTTGCATTCTCCTTGAGTTGTGATTTCTTTAGTTTAAGTGAGCAAACGACGCATTCCGAAGTGTGAAGTGGGAGAGAAGGGATGTCATAATTGGGGTTTTGAATAAGACGACCTATTTATTTTGCATTAGATATAGTTATTGGCCTACTCTCCCGAAAGAGTAATTTGAATCTATATATTTTAAAATCCTCAAACTATATAAATATATTTTTAATAAAATGATTTCCAACTTCCCAAAGATTCAACCCATAATAAATCATTACAAATCTTGATAATTGAAAAAGTTTCCTACTTATACCTCATTATTTGAGTCAAGTTTTACAGTAAAGACCCCCATATTGACTTATGTTACTTGTCACAAAACTATGTATTTTTTAAATTATCACAAAGCCAAGCTATTAACTTCAATACGTTAAGATCTGTTCTTCAATATAATAGAATGAGCGAGAAATCCAAGCTCTAAATGATTAATTTTTTTATTGAAAAGCTAGGACTTGGGGGGTTCTTATAGATCTAATTCATCGAAATTCCATCCAGTAAAACGAAAGAATTATAAATCAGCATTTCTTAAACAGTTAAACTAGATATACAATTATACATAATACACTCACTAGTTATATAAGTTATTTTAATTTGGGCTGCAAATATCATATATATATATATATATATAATTGTATAAAAATAATAAATATTAGCGGCGGGTTAGCAGTTTGGGTTGGGTTGAGTTTTCGTAACCCAATTTCAACCCTAATAATTTGTGGTTTGGCGGTTTGGAGGTTCGACGGTTCGGCGGGTTGGGTTTAATTGGGTTATTAGCGGGTTGGGTTGGTCGGGTTTCGCGGGTTGACGTTTTTTTGTACACCCCTAATGGGCACGTGGGTACACCGTATTGATAGCTTGGCGTATTGAATCCGCCCTGTCGGACACGAACACCAACCCTTCGGGTTCGCCGATACATTGCTTTAAGTTGGACAACAAGTAAGTCCATCCCTCTCCACTCTCAGACCTACCAACTCCAAAAGCGAGCTGGAAATTTTGGTTATTGGCGTCCATAGCAACGGCTAAGAACATTGTTCCCAAGTAAGGACCCTTCAAATGAGCGTTGTCTATTATAATAACCGGACGCAAATAGCTCGTAAACGACCGGATCTGGGAAAAGTTATGCTGAAAACATTAAAATATTATAGTATAATGAAAGTGTAGAATGTTTAAGAGATTACAAGGAAATAATATATACCGCGCAACCAAGGGCATAAAAACAAAGCTCAAAACGTCATGTAATATTTGTCTGTATTCGGGAAAAGGTACCAGGATTTTGAAGCTCCAAATTATGGAAAAACTCAGGGAGTCGGGTAAAAGACTGGTGGGGGTCGCCCCGCACTAGGGCTAGCACATAATCTTTCGCACGCCACGCTTGCGAATACTAGATATCTACGTTGTATTGCTCTTTGATGTCCTTCACAATGTCAGATTCACGGAGTTTCCGGCTTTCATCCTGTACTTTAGGCATGATTATATTACCCAATACTCTTCTATTGGCGTTACGGTGGTTAAGATGCATCTGGGTCCTTGAACAAACGTGTACGTCATGCAGCTTGCGTACTTGAAACATAGTGGTATCTTTGAGATTTGTCGCATACACACGTCAATCTCAATTAGCATCCTTACATGTCGCTTTGAATCGGGTATTTGAAGATCTGTCCACTTTGAACTCGTAACCCTCTTCAACGAACTTTCTTCCGAGAGCGAGTGTCAGGTCGTCTTTCGTGCCGAATATATCCCCCATATTCACCATGGTACTACGATTATAAGCTACGGGCTCTTGGTTAGGTGTTATGAAATCGTCATCCCTATCTGGAAGGGGAGGAGGTTGGCCAAAGAAATCATTTATTCTACCATATGATTTAATAGGACTAGTTTCTTCTTCTTCATCTTCTTCATCGTCTTCTTGATCGCTATCAATACCAGGAATACCCAAACGGTAAACATGGGACTCGTCTTCTTCTTCTTCTTCTTCTTCATGTCGTTCTTCTACCGGTTCTTCGGTCTCCGGAACAAATTCGGGGTTATAGTCACTAACACCATAATTATCTTCAGTAAGAAAATCGAGATTATACCCATACACATGCTCATCTTTAGACAGAAAACGAGGCACGTAAGAAGAAGATTGGCTCTGCTCAACAGCAGACACATCCGGCTGCCGTATGGTGTTCGAACCACCACCAACATTGCTTTCGCCGAACGTCGGGAGATCGACATAAACATAAAGTGTTGGCGGATTTCTTACAGCCGCAACAGATCGCATGAAACCTTGGACAACGTTAGTGTCTCGTAACTCATAAAGTTGCCCAGAATATTTGTACGCTATTCTAGTCATACCAATATATGGGTTGATTCCACATTTGCGTTGAAAATAAGTAACCAACCTAGAATGTGTAATGTTGGATGACACCATGACACACACCATTGGGATATCGGAAACATACTCCCACTCCGACCCGATCTGTTGCCAAGAACCCCCACCCAAAATACGTAGCTTAACTTTATCAGGTAAGGAACTCATTTTTAAGAAAAACGAGAAAACAGAGAGAAAAAGCTACAGAATTGGAAAATTGATTTTAGACAATGTGCTCTTCATCAGTGAAAATAGCCACCATTATATATATATACAATTCAGGGGATGGGATATTGTACGAAATGATACTTGCTCTCCAACCACTGAACATTAACAATGCGTTTTTAATTTCGAAAAATACACGCAATTGCGCACCTAAATCGTACGTCAAAAACAAGAAAAAAAAGAAACAGACAGGTCCGCAATTGCGACCTAGGTCTGCAATTACGACCCTAGTGCGCACCCGGATTAGGGTTTCACCCCATGCGACACGTGGCACACAGTGCGGTCCGCACCGGGTCGGGTCGGGTCCGTGTGCGGGCCTACCGTTTTCAGCATTTTTTGTCTTTTAGTGACCCCATTGCGGTCCGCACTCACCGGGTCGGGTCTGAGTGCGGACCCATTGGATATTTGTGCGACCCGACCGAGATTTTGGCTATTTTCTAACTTCTGGTTTTGGGTTTGGCTATTTGAGTCAATTTCCCGATATGGATAGGCAGGCGGTATCGATGTCGAAAAAGAACCGAAACTATCGTTTTTCCCTTGAAAGACATTTATTTTTATTACAAACGAGGAAAATATAATAAAAGGTCTATTTTGTCTTAGGAAAACGGGGTTATAAAATAAGGTATATGGTAATCAAGAATTTCAATTGTTAGTTCCAGATCCGTGCAACGATAATGAAATCAAACGATTAAACAGTAAAGTATACGATTTCAACTGGTCATCTCTGTATTAGCTTTCAATATTGAGAGGATTACAATAAAAGTGTAGGAAAGCAAATGAGACAACTAGCCTAATTTTCTAAGGCTAGATTGCTTTATATATGGCGGGCCCGTGGTTAACAAGCCCACGACCCGTTCACTAATAAGGCTCAAATTAAACAATTACAATTTAAACCCTGAACTTTAAATCAACATAAATTGACCCTAACAATCTCCCCCTTTGATTTGAAGTTCGATTTGGCGCCAGTTCTCGACATATCTTTTTCGAAGCACAAAGTGAATCTCGAACCATCTGATAGCACGACGATAGTCGATGCGTTTTTCAACCATTTCCAGGGCATTCCGAGCAGTTATTTCATTCGGATTAGGAACATACGAAACCCTTGGATTTTCATACTCGTGCTGAATGATCTTTCGAAGAGCATCTCGAACTTTGTAGAGTGTGCCGTCGCAGAATCTTTCTACCTGACTGAACCGCATAAATCTTTTCTCTTTATGTTCATTGATGTAGACGATCCCAAATTATGGTTCTAGAAGCATAGCATTCTCGGGATACATATTCAACTCAGGAGCTTGCAGATTCGGCTTTATCAAATTTACCTTCTTCGCCCTATTCTCGATAGCCATTTGGAAGGCCGTTAGATGAGACATCATAATTGTGCGGACCAGGACTCGACGAACAGCTTCGAGCGCCTTTGTAACGGTAAGCGATCGGATGGTTCTAGTGCGAAGGTCTTTCAGAAGAGCCAGGAAGTCGAACGGTTGGAGGTGCTGGAAGTCGGCTTCAGAAAATCTCCATTCATTACCATCTTCGCGGCGAACGGTGAAGACTGGATAGACGATCTTCATGATGCGGCGTGACTCGATGTTGAGCACTTCTGTGATCTGATTCTTGGTTTTGACTTGGCTGACTGGAAGACACCGCTTCATTGCGCTGATGTATCGGCATTGGTATTCGGGGCTGTAGTTGTAAATACCAAGGCAAAAGGTCGGCTCGATCGTGCGTAGCTTGTGAACAAACAACTTCTTCATGGATTCCTCCAGGTGAGGAATAAATACAGGGATCTTCTCCCACCGGATTTGTTGCTGAGGTGGAGGAGGAAGATCAGAAGCTGTCTGTTGTTGAAGAGGGGATGTCGGAATGTCGGCAGTAGTAGTTTCAGGTCTTGTTGAAGTTCCGGTGGGTTGAGCATAGTGAACGGGAGAAGTACCAAAAAAATTCTGTAGCAGGAACTGATCATAGTCGATGTTGTCATCTTCATTAGTGGGGAAAACCAAGTTTACCTGGAGATTTACGGCACTGGCGGCTTTTTCATACCATGCATCTTCGGTCTCCGGGTTGGCTTCGCAGTCTGGATCTATCATATCCAATAACGGTCTGTCTGATGAGTCAAAGTCGACCAGTTCCTGTGTTGAACCCTCGGGCTTTTCAACCGTCGGGTCTTCATCATCTAAGATGTCCATATCTATTACCATCTCGGCTAATGGCAACTCGGCTTCAGGTTCGGCTTCGGTTGTTGTTGTCGCAGTTGCTGGTTCCAGATGAACCACAGTTGTAGATTCTGTGAGGATAGGGGTAGTCTCGGTAGGTCGTAGTCGTTTCTCCCCTTCACGGTGATCAGGATCATCCTGGTCATCGTGCTTGCGTTTCAGACCGCCAGCTTGACTCTTACAGGTATCTTCGAGTGAGCGGACCCTCTCGGACAGCGTTGTGAGCGCTTGGTTGTAGTCCTTGAGAGTCGAGTCAATGGCGTCTAAGCGAGTGGTAATGGATGATGAAGGAGCAGTGACCTAGGATTTCAGAACAGATATCAGGTCTGCTTCAGTTGAGGCGTCGGATTCAGATTGCTGGAGGAGCTGAGCCAAAAGCATCGTCTTCAGAGTATCCACCGAATAGATTGGCTGAACGAATGTCGGTGGAGGTGTAGGTGCGGTTTTAGTTTCGACGATCTTTGCTTTGCCTTTGATTATTTTGGCGAGCTTGGCGGCGACATGTTGCTCCATTGCCTCTCGGACAGCCTTGAGGGTGCTGTCCAGGGACCCTTGCGACACAAAGTCAGGGTGAGTAACGTCGGGGTCACTTAGATCACCCGTTGAGGCATCTACCTTAGAGGCAGAGCCACCTACGTTCACAGCTGGCATGTCGGTGGCTGTGGTAGGATTTCCCACCGATCCTCGCGTTCCACCGAAAGGCGGAGACACTATGGTGGTTCCGGTCGAGTCACGAAGAGTCTCGACTTGGTGTTTTTCCTCATCAAGTGTCCTAGCCGAAGCATTTTCAATGTCAAAAGGCTCTAGACTCGATTGTGCACGAAATGAAGTCGCGACCGGGGGCTGTTGGTCGCTAATTTCAACACCAGCACTCTCCGAGTGAGAGGTCGGTGGAAGTTGTGCTATTTCCCCGTGTGTAATTGAAACATCCGTCTTTTGAGAGACGGATGAGTGGATAAGGGGGTCTTGCATTTGCTCCGCTGGGTCCACGGAGGCTTCTTCAATACCCTGTCCCAATACATGAGGCAGGATAGCAGATGTGGCGACCCGGATGTCACTCGGTTGGGTTCGCTCATGAGCCTCGTTATCTTTACGGCTCAATCTTTCCTGGTTCGCTTTCGAACGCAGTTCTCTCCATCTCACATGTTCTAAGTCCCGGGGAAGGTCCCTCCGGCGCTGGCTGGACCATAGGATTCCCTAACTCTCGTTAATATGCTATCACAGGTAGGGCTGCAGGCATATGCATAACACGGAGATTATCCTGCTCCCCCTCAAAACATACATGGGGATTGACTTGCTTCCCCTCGAAACATACATGGGGATTGACTTGCTCCCCCTTGGAGTGAGAGTGTTATTTACTTGGGAGACATCAACACAAGGAAAAAACAATTAGACTTTTTAAGAAAAAACAGTGTGACGCTTCCCCTCGGATTTTGTTGAGGTTGTTGATCCGCCATGGAGTATCTGTAAAAGACCCAAAGTTAGTGAACAAGATGGATAAACAAGTTCCGATGGGTACCTTTGCTGTAAATGGATCAATCGGAGACAGATTGAGGACTGGCAGTAGGAAAACAGGTACTGGACTGATTAAACACAGGGGTGTCCGGACAAAATGATGAATTACAGAACTTACCGGACCAACCCAAGTCTCCGGGCAAATGGTATCCAGACAAAAAGAATTCCGGATGACTATGGTTACCGGACAAATAGGGGTCCGGACACCTAGATCCACCCGGATAACCATCCGGTCCGGTAAGCTATCCGGACACTTTGACAAAAATTTCTCACTTTTTCAAAGAAATACCTTAGGAATTGGACAGAACTTTCTCTCGCTCCCCCTCAAGCTGAGCATGGGGATGGCTTTGCTCCCCCTCAGAATGTGCGCGTAGAGTGAAGTGCACACGGGAGTATCCACACATAAAAAAAACTTTTCAGCATTTTTAAGGAAAACTGTGTGTGACGCTCCCCTCAACAATAGAGTAAACTTACCTGATAGCTGATCATGCTCCCCCTAAACACATGAGCAGCTCGTGAACGCACAGGTATAGACAAACCTCACGTCTTCGTAATATTGTTCCTTGTAGATCGTGAGCAGCTCCCTCCTTCCGGTCATGTGTGTGGAGCATCCAGTGTCTAAGAACCACACATGACCGTCCTGCAAAACAATATTAGCGGACCTTTGGTACCCAGATTTGCCTGGGTCCGGGAGGGTTAGGTTTTGCACCTCGAGGAGGAACTTGCTTTGACTCAGATTTCCCCTTAGGTGCAGATTGTACACTGTTTGGAGTAACTGGTTTTGGCACATGTTGCCTCTTAGGTGTAGAATTTACACCTTTTGGAGGAACAGGTTTTGTAGCAGGTTGCCTCTGGAGTGCCGGTCTAACCTCAGTGGGAGAAGCCCGTTTTGGAATGGGTTTGGTCTCCCGATGTGGTTTAACCTCTGTTTGAGAACCCCGTTGTTTATGATATTTTCTCTTGTTATTACGGGGTTTGCGTTTGGGTGTATGATTATACATGTGATATGACCCAAACCAATCATTATTGTCATCAAAGTCATTCCAACCACAACTAGAACAACACAAACGATCGGGCGATAATTGGATCAATTGCTGAATGGAGTAAATTTTCATCAGAAAATTAACATCCCTTTTAACAAAATCAGTCCTATGATTCCAAGCACAATCATTTTTGTTCATTCTAGGGTAAAAGACAGTATTGAACGACTTTGATGCAGCACCCTCGTCAGATTCCTTGGCTGGCCACTTTGGTTTTGCTTGTTTGGCGCGACCGGTTTTGACAGGAATCTTAGTGGTCGGTCGTTCGGTCTTTTGCTTCGGCTGTGGTTGTTTTTTAGAATTTGAAGCATTTTTAAGAATCTTGATCACAGCCGGAGTCTTGGATTGAGAACAGTCGCCCTTTTGAAAATTGACCGGACGATTAACCACTGGAGACAAAAAGTCAGAATGACTTGGAAGAGGTTTGTCGAAAGGGAACGATTTAAACTCTTCATCAGAATGGCCTTCGGAGTTCATATATTCTGAAAAATGGACATCCGGAATTACTGGACTTGGATTGGTCAAGGAAGGCGAGGAACACTTTGTGCTTGTGTGTTTTGTGGAATTTGGTGCGGAAGCTAAGAAAAAATCAGAGTTCAGATTCCTTAAAACACTCTCGTCTTGAGAATCCTTACCGTATTGTGTTGTAGAAATCTTGCCTATGAAAGCTTTGCACGAAGACGTATCAGATGAACTTAAGGAAAGTTCGGGTGAATTCTGCTTTTAAGATTGGAGTTGGTCAATCTGCTCTTGGAGCTGACCATTTCTCGCATACTCCTTCATCGCATCTGTTGCCAAAGCAGCCAGTTTTGATGTGAGCATATTGATTTCACCCCGAAGGATTTCTTGTCCTTCATCCGATACAGATTCGGTTTTAACCGATTTAAGATTCTCAAGTTCCTGGACAAGCGCTTGCTTTTCCTTTTGAAAAGCTAACCTTTCTTTCTCGAGTGACTCCTCCAACTCGACTATTTTTGCTTCCAAGATGAGAGGGGGAACATAGAGTTTAAACTCATCCGTCTCAGTCTTGGTTGCGGTTGCTTGGACCTCATCCTTTTTGGAGGAATCCTTGGGCATAACAACTTTGTAGGGGTCGAAGTAGTCATTCGAGAGATACTTCTTGTTCTTTTGATAAGAATAATTTAAAGGTTCATAACAAAACGGAAGTTGTATTCCTCGTTTATGTGCTCGTTTATATTCCTCGGTTTCCTCTTCCTTTTCAGGTTCAAGAGGGCCAGTCCATTGAATGGCATATTCCGGATACTTTTTATCTAACCCAAAACATGCAAAATCATACAAAGTAGGAGTTTGGTATCTTCCCTTTTTCAAATAGTGTGGGTTATCATATCCGATTCCCCACTCTTTGTTAAAATAAGTGAACTCCTTGGGTTTATTCAGAAAGATGGTTTGATCAGTTTGACCTCTCCTATGAAGTTTAGTTTCAAGATCAAGAATTTTAGCTACAAATTCCTTGTGTTGAATTTGGAGAGCGGAACATTGATAAACAACTTCTGCTTTCTCATTCAAACACTGATCAAGCTTTAACATCAGATCATATATCTTAGCTCGAAGATCTTTTGGTGCTATCGAAAGATTAGCACACTTTTCCTTTAGGTAGGTGTTGTCAGATTTAAGCTTTTCTGTTATCTTAGTTTGAACATCTAACTTTGCTTTTAACGAGTTAATTTCAAGAAGTTGTTCATTCGAAGAAAACATATGGGACTCTACCTTTTGACCAAGCAATTGAATTTTATCAACTAACGCATTATGGGTTGGTAGACATACCTGACAAGATTCTCCAAGAGCTGGAGGCGTGGTGTGGTTGCTTATGGCATAAGCATCTCGAGACATCTTTGATGGTTGCACTAATGTGATCGTCAGACGTTGGTTCGATTCAAAGTGGAACAGTATCAAGGATACTTAAATGTCCCCCTCCTGCGACTTAGCACGAGGGTCCCGGATTATGGAATCCCGGATTATGAAAAATGAGAGTTCAAAAAGCTCCCGGATTATGGAATCCGGGTGGTTCCCGGATAAGGAATCCGGAAAAATAAGGTTACCGGGTGAAGTAAGTTTACCGGATGAATTAAATATAAGCAGAACTTACCGGGTGGCAGTACTTACCGGATGAGGAGCTTTCCGGATAACTTGGTGTTACCGGATGATATGCTTCCCGGATGATGTTGTCCGAAACAATCAATTTGACCGGAAACGTTTGGTTGTCCGGATAAAATAGGTTACCGAAAACTTTGAGTTGTCCGGAAACAATATTTTACCGGAAACTTTGGGTTTCCGGAACAAATCTACCCGGAAAGATTGAAATTAAAGACTTACCCGGAAAGTTGGATCGTGTCTGGAATAATTACGCGGTTATCCGGAAAGTTTAGAACTGTCCGGAAACCACGGCTGATGTATCCGGAAAGGACGGCTGAAGTGATGAAATCGATTGGGAATCGATTAGGGTTGCTTAAAAACGTTCCTGAAAGATTAGAAACACTTCCAAACACAAAAATAACACTACCCAAATCAATTTTGAAGCAAAATACCACGATTTTGATGAAAAAATTATGATTTTTGATATGAACACAACCAAAAACCAAAGCTTGATTTTGCTTAAAAAATCACTCAAACGATCGAATTGAGACGAGAAAAATTGCAGAATTACTAATATGAGTAATACTAACAATATCCAATAAACAAGAACACTCAATTTCAGCAGAATCAAAAATTCGAAATTTCACTCAAGAACAAGTCGAATTTTAGAGAAAAAATTCTTACCAGATATCAAGAATCACTTTGAATCGTTCGTCCGTCTGCTCTGATACCAATTGTTAGTTTCAGATACGTGCAACGATAATGAAATCAAACGATTAAACAGTAAAGTATACGATTTCAACTGGTCATCTTTGTATTAGCTTTCAATATTGAGAGGATTACAATAAAAGTGTAGGAAAGCAAATGAGACAACTAGCCTAATTTTCTAAGGCTAGATTGCTTTATATATGGCGGGCCCGTGGTTAACAAGCCCACGAGCCGTTCACTAATAAGGCTCAAATTAAACAATTACAATTTAAACGTTGAACTTTAAATCAACATAAATTGACCCTAACAGTATTTATGTATTATGAAATTCAATTTGAGATAATAACAATACTTTTGATTTTAGACAGAAAATCGAAAGCCAAATTATAAGAGATATTTGAATGTTCAAGATCTTTGATGAGTACAAACTAACGTATATATCGTATGTATATATATACTAGTTCCATTCGAAAATAGAGAAGAATAACTGAAATGATGCTGTTAGTTCCAGATCCGTGCAACGAACAATGAAATCAAAAGATATGAATACGATGTTTATGATTTCAACTGGTCATCCATACATTGCTTTCAATCAGAGAGAATTACAATTAAAGAGTAGGAAAGCAAATGAACAACTAGCCTATTTTTCTAAGGCTAAAGCACATTATATATGGCGGGCCCGTGGTTAACAAGCCCACGACCCGTTCACCAACAAAGCTCAAATTAAAGAATTGCAATACAGACCCTTGAACTTTAAATCAACATAAATTGACCCTAACAATCTCCCCCTTTTATTTGAAGTTCGAGTTTGCGCTCTAGTTCTCGCCAGTTGTAGACGTATCTTTTACGGAGCGCAAAGTGTACCTCGAACATTCTGATAGTGCGGCGATAGTCGACGCGTTCGTCAACCACTTCTAAAGCGTTTCGTGCAATTATCTCATTCGAGTTAGGAACATACGAAACCTTCTGATTTTCTGATTCATAGGAAATGATTTTGCGAAGTGCATTTTGTACTTTGAAGAGCGTGTCGTCGTAGAATCTGTCTACCTGACTGAAGCGCATAAATTTTTTCTCTTTCTGTTCGTTGATGAAGACAATCCCAAATTCCGGTTGTAGAAGCAGAGCGTTCTCGGAATACATCTTCAACTCAGGAGCTTTCAGATTCGGCTTTATCAGATTTACCTTCTTTGCCCTATTCTCGATTGCCATTTGGAAATCCGTGAGATATGACATCATAATAGTACGGACCAGGAATCGACGAACAGCTACGAGCGCCTTTGTGACAGGTAGCGGTCGGATGGTTCTTGTACGAAGGTCTTTCAGAATTGCCAGGAAGTCGAACGGTCGGAGGTGCGGGAAGTCGGCTTCGGAAAATTTCCATTCATTCCCATCTTCACGTCGGACAGTGAATACAAGATAAACGGTTTTCATAATGCGGCTTGAATGGATGTTGAGTACTTCGGTGATTTTATGCTTGGTTCTGACTTGGCTGACTGGAAGACACCGCTTCATTGCGCTGGTGTACCGGCGTTGGTATTCGGGGTTGAAGTTGTAAATACCAAGGCAGAAGGTTGGCTCGATCGGGCGTAGCTTGTGAACAAACAACTTCTTCAGGGATTCCTCCAGATGAGGAATAAATATCGGGATCTTCTCCCAACGGATTTGTTGCTGTTGAGGAGGGGGGAGATCTGAAGCTGTCGGTTCGAGCGAAGGAACTTGACCCATGTATAGCGCGAGAAGTCATCCACCATCACCAGGACATATGTGCGCTTGTTGATACTCTGAACACGCATCGGTCAACACAAATCCATATGGATGAGTTCGAGGGACCTGGACGTGCTCGGAGTTACCTTCGGTTGATGCGGCACTCGCTTCATCTTTCCCTTTTCACATGCCCCGCAGAGACGATCCTTCACGAATTGAAGATCGGGCATGCCTTTCACGTGTCCACCCAGCACCAGTTTGTTGATACTTTTGAAGTTGAGGTGTAAAAGACGTCGATGCCAAAGCCAAGCTTGTTGAGAATTAGCTTTTGACATCAGGCAGATAGGGTTATCGGGTTTGAGGGCTGCGAGGTCGATTGTGTAGAGGTTGGCCTTGCGTTTCCCAACCAGTAGCTCCTCTTCGTCGTCATTGAGGATTCTACACCTTTTAGCTTTGAACCGGACCTCGAGATCTTTGTCGTAGAACTGCCCGATGCTGAACAGATTGTGTCCCAATCCCACGATGTGTGATACCTTCTTTATTGTGATCTTTTCTTGGACAATGTCGCCATAGCCCACGATCGGCGCCTTGTCGTTGTTGCCAAATCTCACGTCTCCACCATATTCTTCTTTGTAGTTCGTGAGAAGCTCCCTCCTTCCGGTCATGTGCTTGGAGCATCCAGAATCTAAGTACCACACATGACCGTGCTGACTTGTCTTCTCTTCATCGGCTGGAGATTGATAGCCCATGAATGCATCAGCACCAGACTCTTCTTCATCATCAGAACGACCCAACCAGTAGTCGTTTTCCACAAGTAGAGCTTCTCCGGCTTCCTTCTGCTCAATCAGGGCGAGCTTAGCCTTGTAGTAATGAGAATTCTTTACCACAGGCTTCTTACAATCTTTAGCGAAGTGACCAAGCCTTCCACAGTTGTAGCATGCCACTGGTTCATCTTTCTTCTTATTTTCTTCTTTCTCCTTCTTCTCCTTCTTCTCTGACTTATCTTGCTCATCAGCTTTCTTCTTTCCCTCATACTTGTCCTGATGATCGTGGCGCTTGTTGGAGGAGGTGGAGTAGCGTTGATTATTAGACGAAGGAATTTTATAGAACTTCTGTTGTTGGAAAGATTTAGTGAGCAGAGGTATCGCTTTCTTGAAGTCAGATACTTCATCATTAGAATCACTGTCTTCCTTTTCTTCAGATTTGGAAGAGTTGTGCTTTTGAGCACGTTTGGAGTGACGGTCCGAAGATTTCCCTTTCTTAGAGGACATGAGTGCAATAGGATCAGAAGCTGGCTTTGATTCAGTCTTCTTCTCGCTCAGAAGCTCATTCACTTCATCTTCGTCTTGAAGAAGCGTCTCATAAAGTTCATTGATGCCAATGTTCTCTATCAAGTTGTTGTGCTTGACATGAGAATCAAACACCTTCCATTCTGGCAGCAGATTATTGAGAAACTTGAGCGCGTTTTCCGTGTTGGAGCGAGTGATCTTATTCTTGTTCAGTTCATTAAGAAGTAAGCAGAAACGTTCATAGGCCTGGGTGAGAGACTCACCGGTGCGCTGCTTGAAACCATCGAACTTGGTTATTGCGCTATTGATCTTCAGTTAATTTCCGACATCGCTCCCATGCATCATTCTGGCCACTTGATCCCACATGCCCTTTGCTGTGTCTTTGTAGCTATCAATGGCAGTGTAGATCGTGTTGGGGAGGGCTTGAACAAGATATCTCTTTGCATGCTTTTCACCTTCAATCATGCCTCTTTCATCTTCGGTCGTGTCGGCGAGAGTCTTGTCCTCAGTACGAGCTTCAGCAGTTGCAGTTGCTGCTATGGTCTTCTTTGGCCAAGCGATTGGACCGTGTTTAAGAGCTCTCTTGATATACTCGTAGTTGTTCTTGGACTCTATGAAAATCATGAATCTATCTCGCCACTGGCTGTACTCACCTTGATAGAGGCAAGGTGGTTTGGTGTCGGTACCGATTGCGAGAGCGTCATGCGAAGACATCTTTGTTGAAACAGAGTGATCGTCAGACGAGTTGATTGATTCAAAGTGTAAACCTAATGCAAGGCACTAAGAGTGGAATCCTAACGCAGGTTCTATGACAGATTTGAACTAGGGACTGGTAAGATTTCAACAAACTGAACTCACCGGATAGGAATCCGTATGAGATATCTGATCTGGAAATGTCCGGATCAGAATTGAGTGAAAGCAGTTCAAAGTCAATCAAAAGTGTCCGGATAAAATAGAAGAGTCCAGACAGCTTAATGTTTCCGGATAAGTAGAAGTGTCCGGACAGCTTGAGGTCTCCGGATAACAGAGGTTACCGGAAGGCAAAAGTGTCTGAATGAAACAAAAGAAAACAATACTTACCGGGTAGGATGAGATTCCGGATAAAGGTCTTTCCCGGAAACTTGATGTTGTCCGGATAACAACTCTTTACCGGATACTCAAAGTTGTCCGGATAAAATCTTTACCGGAAACTTTGGATTTCCGGAGCGAAATACCCGGAAAGAATAGGAATTAAGTGACTTACCCGGAAAGAGTACGTACCCGGAAAGAGTACGCACCCGGAAAGAGATTAACACAATTATCCGGAAAGTTTTGTAACTATCCGGAAAGTGCCGCTGTGTATCCGGAAAGTGCGGCTGCCTCTTTCAATTCGATTGAAACTCAATTAGGGTTGCTCAAAAATGTTCCTGAAAGATTAGAAACACTACCAAACACAAAAATAACACTAACCCAATCGATTTTGAAGCAAAAACAACAAGTTTTGATGGTAAAATTTTGCTTTTTAGTGAAGAACACCCTCAAAAGTTTTGAACTTAATTTGCTTAATAAACCACTCAAACGATCGAATTAGGTTATGAAAATTTGCAGAATCGCTCAAAACAACAATGCTAACAATACCCAATAAGCAGAATTGATCAATTTTACCAGAATCAAAGAATTGAATTTTCAAGAAGAACACAGACGTGAAAAAGTCAAAACTTACCAGAAATCAATAAAAGAACTTTGAATCGAATCTGTCCGTCTGCTCTGATACCAATTGATGGTCTCAGATCCGTGCAACAAACAATGAAATCAACAGATAATAACAATAGTGTTTATGATTTCAACTGGTCATCCCTATTAGCTTTCAATTGATAGAGAATTACAATTAGGAGTAGGAAAGCAAAAGAGACAACTAGCCTATTTTTCTAAGGCTAAAGCACATTATATATGGCGAGCCCGTGGTTAACAACCCCACGGCCCGTTCACCAACAAAGCTCAAGTTAAAGAATTGCAATACAGACCCTTGAACTTTAAATCAACATAAATTGACCCTAACAGATGCTTTAGCAGTTACAAACGGTTATAACTGTAAATAGATAAGACCAATGGTTAGTTACAACTGAATCAGAATTCTAAATGTACAGGTCCAGAGCTCTGGATATTCAAGTCCAGAGATAGGACTTAGACATTTCGAAAACACGTCTAGAGAAGGGTTCGTCTAGAGATAGGACCAAGACCAACCAGAGACAAGGCCATGACCAACCATAAATAGGACCTATCTCTGGTCTTAGTTTTTCCAGAACTTAAGTCTGAAAAAACATACCACTTAATTGAAGCCAAAAACTGATCCAGACTGAAGTATATCTTCATTTTGGTCTTAGTTTTTCCAGAATTTAAGTCTGAAAACATACCACTTGAACTGAAGCCCAAAACTATCAGGGCGTTCCGGCTTGGACCCCACAAGGGGGCGGCCCTCTTGAACCCCGTCATTTCGTCGTGTCCGGGATCAAACTCCTTTTGTATTAGATCACAGTTTGAAAACCCCATTGACACTCGTATTAATTCCAACTACACTTAATGGTTTGGTGACACTAAAATCACCAGCACTCTATAAGACATAGATTAGGCAAAACAGAAACATATATATAAATTAGAAAAACAGAGGGCTTCAACAAAATCAACCCGAGAGGCAGAGAAGGAAAAACACTGCACGCCAACAACCAAATATTCAACCAGACGGGATGCAACACCACTTAGACTAGAAGGTCGGGAAATGTTTATCCCTCTTAGAGATCCAGAAAAACTAAGTTATTTGACTTTCAAAGAAAATATCAATCGAGAGGGGTAAATAATCTTCAAATACTACCTTATTCCATGAACTCCATATCATATATAAGGAAATCAAACATCCGCTTGCCATCAAACCCACAATGTTGCTGGAATACAATAGAGATTAGCTAGTCCAAAGATATCATGTACCAAATTTACTGAAACCGAGTTGAGCCTCCACCACATGAAGATATTCAACCTATTCAACTTTTATACATCAACAAACTTTACAATACAAACAATATCATAAATGAATATCAACTTCAAGAGGATTGAAGTTGATTATGAACTCAATCTAGAACAAGATGAACAAAACCCTAATTCTAGAGAGAGAGAGAGTAAAAGAGAGAAAGTTGTAAGCTACAAAGAGAAAAAATGATCGTTCAAAATGAAATGAACGAATATAACAAGTTTATATATGAAACGATAATTTGCACTCCAGTCCTTGAGGTTCAGTTATTTGCTCTGCTACCCTTCAGCTCCTCCAAAAAGTGAGGTGCAGTCCTTTTTGCCTTCTACTATCAAGCTTGATCAAATCAACCACCTGAACTTCCTGAAATACACCAAACACATCCAAT